>JASXSY010002188.1:0-39942 GCA_034509805.1 Sipha maydis
TACCAAATAGGAAACGCATCGTTTAATTTATCTATTTTGGTTATTCGGTACGATTTGTTCATCGTTTTTGCATGATTATTATAATATTTTATGATTTAATTGAATTACAAATCTGTTCTTATTTAAATAGTAAACTATAAGTAACCGACAAGTTATAACTTAGTATAATGATTAATGAATGTCTACTGAAAAATAACAACAATTAAAATAAGAGAAATTAAAGCTATTGTCAGTTGGAGGAAGTTAATTAAAAAAAATTAGTATATGTGTTTTGTATTGTTATATTTTTGTGAATATTATTTTTAAGCTATTGCATAGCTTTTAGCGCAGGCCTGGTGTAGTGACTGAAAAAAAAGTTTTTCGTAACGAAAAAACGTGACCACTACCTGTGGAATCCCGTAATTAATGGATTATCGTAGTTGCTATGATACAAATTCCTGAATAACTAGAATAATAAAAAAATTTAAAATTATATCAACTTCTTATTTATTTAATATGCAATAGCTTTATCGGGGCAGTCCCCGAATGCCACTAACCGTTATTTATTTTCATAAATAATTCACAAATTCAGTTCTGACTACCTACTGAGTAGTAATGTTTGACAACTAATTAGGAAATTAAAATAATATTATTGGCTATAGGATGAGTTAAATTAAAAATAGTGTTTGTCTTATGATAACTTATTAGTTATTAAATACTACGATGGGTTTTAATTATTTTATTATTGCAAACAAAAAAGAATCACCAAAATAAATATATCTAAATAAATTACTGATCAAAGATAATACAACAGATTATCATTTTTTCGACTTTTTACATAAGATAAAAGATCATTAATAATTTTCTAGATCATTTATTTCGATAAATTTATCAAAATAATGCAGAAATAATAACACTGGTTATGGATTGACTAAAACTTCTAACTGTGAAGTTACGAAAATTACATAGAATGGTGGAATTGAATAATTTAGACGGAGTAACTATGATTCACGAGATGTTGATCGGTTGAATCGTGAATAATAATATTATTCACGATACGATTCAACCAATCAAATATTGTATAATATGCATGAAACGAATGAAATGCAATACGTGACATTTTTTGTGGAAAAAACGTAGATAGGTAGTTCCTTTTTTATTGCATGAACATTTTCGACATTTTTCTTTGTTCCTGCAAGATGGACTCCGATCACTGTTTTCAAACTGCCGATACATATTTGTTTTATGTAGAACTTTTTGTTATAAGACAATCATTACCGACCGGAATCAAATTTCCCTCTTGCAGATGCAACCTACGACCATTAAACGATACGAAAACGCCAATATAAACTATGTAACACTTATTTTAGTCCTACAGAATATAACTGCAGGTTTTGAAAAATCCCATTTGTATGGTACTGCAACGTGCACAATGGAGTATATCTTATTATTTAATGGTTTAACTAAAAAGGACTGTATACAAAGAACGGTTGACCTTAATCAGGATTTACTGGACCATCTTATTGAATATCAGAATGAGTTTTGTACTCTATTCGGGAGATTTCCTCGGAGCAGAACAGCCGGTCGATCTTTTTAAGCCATGGCGTAGTATTTTCTCTCTCCGGTATTAATAAAATCCCGTAATTTATCCCATGAGACACGCAATAATTATTACGACAACTTATTTTGGTACGTTGTCGGTCGGTCGTCGAAAAAATGTCAAATAAAATACAATTTCGTTATTGCGTAAAAAAAAAAAAAAAAAAAAAAAGGAAGGAAAAAAAGAGTCCATAAAATACTTATTGTACAATCTAAAATTTAATTTAATCATCAACACAAAGTCTTTTGCTGTCTTATCACGAACCGAAGTTCAAGACTTTACTCTTTTATTTCCGAAGAAAATAATTATTTTGATTTAGATTAACCCTATAAATTAAAACAAATCACACGAAACATATATGAATTAAACAGACACCAGATGTTTTTAACTTTCTCATTCGACGTGGAATAAAAACCATTCATAAGAAAACTGTTACATGATTAACTTTTGTGAATTTTTTTTTTTTTAAAAAAGTACTCATTTTAATTCAGCTGATGATATTAATTGTTTTAATTCTTTTATTTAAAAAAATAAATATTTATACTAATATATATTTATCGCGTTTAATTCTATGTGTTTATTTTTTAAATACAACCAATAATTTATTAATATTTTCTCAAGTATAATTTTAAATAGTAACTGAATAAGAATGGGAAAAAATGGAAAAAATCCAAAAAGAAAAAAAAAAACTTATAAATGCATCGTCTTGCTATTTGTTTTAAAAAGTGGAGTAAATTTTGTTTTTTTACATTTTATCAAAAATTAGTTGTATAATCGGAGTCATTTTTTTAAATTTGTTCCTATTTAATATCTTAATTTTTTGAGTTTTAAAATTTTAAAAATGTAATGCTAAATAGTTTAGAAATATTGATTATTATCGCATTTTTCCATAGCCTTTCAATTCTATTCGTAGTTCAGTATAATATTCTATAGACTTTTATATTCACTCAAATGTATACATAAGACTAATATGTAATATAATATATAATATATCTAATATAGACATATTAAATTTCACAAAACAAGTCACTACATTTAACTATCAAAATTTAGAAAAAAAAATGAAAACAAAAATTATATTACTATGAATCGATTTTAAATTTAATTCATCGAAGTTTTCAGAAATACATTCTGATGAAAAATGTATCATATGAACACATGATTGTTTAAACAATTATTACTAACAAACGGTCATCACGACAAAGTTTATTTCGAAAATAATCAGCTACAGTGGCTGGCTTAACTTTATAAAAATAACATTGTTGTCAACAAGAATACATCGGTGGTACGTCAAACGGTGAAAAAAATAGCGTCCGCGTACCACTTTGTCGAATACATACAAGTAGAATACATTCGTTAAAACCGAAGTTTATTCGTTGCGTTTGGTGTTATACAACTAAGAACCAGTGTTGGGCATTATTTAGATAAATGTATCTAGATAAATTATCTTTTATCTTATCCAAATAATTGAAGAAATAATTATCTGTTACATCATCTTAAATAAATAAATTGTAGTGATTCTTTTTTACTTGCAATAATAAAATAATTACAAATCATTGTGGTCTAATCCATAGTAAATAATAGGTTGGCATAAGACAGAAAATTGTTTATTTAATTCATCCTACTACCATTAATAATATTTGTATTTCATAATTAGTTGTAGCCAAACATCACTACTCAGTAGTTGCTCATAATCGATTTATCGTATAATGTTCTTGTGTATAGATATCCATTTCTGTATAATATATATTATATAACAGTCACATAAAGAAAGCATTTGCATTGACTCCCGGTTCAATTATATATAGGAATACATATATTTCAAACATTGTGAATTTTAAAAATGTAATTCGTCTATTGTAAAATATTTATGATAACGAAAAATTATATTCACAGAAATATAACAGTACAAAATACATAATGCTCATTTTTTTTTTTCAATTTACCACCTCCACCTGACTATAGCTTTAATTTCTTTTATTTGCATTGTAGTTATTTTTCAATATTCATTCATTAATCATTTTATTAAATTTCAACTTGTCGGTTACTTTTAGTTTACTATTTAAATAAGAACAGATTTCTAATTTAATTAAATCATAAAATACTAGTATAAAAATAATGCGGTGACGATGAACAAATCGTACTGAATTACCAGAACAGATAAATTAAACGATGTGTTATCTATTTGGTAGAAAGGTTTTCAAAATCTTGAAAATTATGGTAAATATATGACAGCATAATATCACCACAATATCAGCATTATCCTTAGATGATTAGTGAACAAAAATGGTCGACAAAAAAATTTAAAAGTCACATTAGAGTAAGTACCTACATCAAATAATTATTTAACTCGTTAAACACTATATTTTGTTTATTACAATGGTTACCTATAATATAATTTAGTGCCAGTAGTTGCGTTTAAATATACTTGTTTATAACGTACCCATATGTCTAGAGTATATTCAGTATAAATATTTAACAAAAATAAATTAAAACAGTTTTTTTCTATTTTTTTATCTAGATATTTATTATTTTATCTTTTATCTTTATCTAGATAACACTTATTTCAATTTTCTTTTTTCGATATCTTGGATACATTTTTACTAACTATCTTTCATCTTAATTTAGATAAATTTTGAGTTATCTGTGCCCATCACTGCTAAGAACGTACATTTACACGTTCGAAACCGTTCATGATTTATTAAATGTGTCGTGATTTATCTAACCGAAACCGTATGCCGGGTAATTGTAATTATTTTTTATTGATTAATAGATATTGGGAAGAAAAAAATAATAATTATTTTTTACCCAAGAGAAATAAAGATGATGGAAATATAAATTTACGGACCAATGCGGTACCCAAACCTTCGTCCCAATAATAGCATAATATAAATAATATACGCTCGTGCATAACACTTGACAATTTCGTATGGTCGCATTATTTGCCGTGAAAAACGCCAAAGGCTAGACGGACAGAAATATAATAGTGTGATGGAAAACCGTGTGTATACGTTTTCATTTCCGGTCTACAGCGTTAGCATTTTTTTTCGCCAGCGGCGACTGCGCCATTACTGTGATAATAATATTATAAATATCCATGCACAGGACGCGTGAAAAACGTTAAATTTTATCGACTCGCGTGAGTTGTCGAGTAAAGTAATTAATTTATTAATTAATCAAATAAGCTACATTCCCGGCGACGACGGTCCGACTAACGCTCAATTTGTACATTGTACACCGCCGTGTTAAATAATATTAATATTAATAATAATAATAACTCAGCCGCGTGTGTAGTCCGAATATATCGCCCATAAGCGTGGTTTACACGTTGCTAGTTTACTAGCGACTAGCGGAACACCATACTATCCCATTACCTCGCTAGTAAATAAAAAATAATTATTTCATATACACGATATTCAAATACTAGTCGCAACTAGTAGTTCAAGTACCACTATTACCAGTACCATGACTGGTCATCGTGAAGTATCCACTGCTGTTTGATTTAATTTGTTTTTTTTTTATTTATAATAATAAGTTTATGATATATTTGTGTTTTTACCGTGAACAACAAATTCGTTTTGGCGAGTGTAAATTGTTGGAGAATCGCATTAAATATTGAACTTAAAAGAAGAAAAAAACTAACAAGAGATAATGAGTTAAAAATTGATTTCTAACAGAGGTTATTTAAGAGCTTCTACTACCTTAAAATTAGTGGTTAATGATTAACTGTCATGTAGAAAAATAATGCAGTTGAGTACAAAAACATTGACAATTGTTTGTGTCTCACTAGAAGCATGATAAAAACAACATACAAATACGTGAATGACACTACCGGCCGATTAAAACTTGAAATAACATTACGTTTTTTAGCAATGGGAGATTCATTCAAATCATTACAATATTCGGTATTGTTTTCATACACTTACTGCCGGGGAAATATAGACGTCTAGTTCAAAATAAACAATTGTTTAAGAATTAGTTAACTAGCTGTACAGTTACCTGATACTATTTTTACTCGTAACTAATAAAATAATACTCTAGTTCGCCAAAAAGTTAATGTTTCTATTTTACTCGTAAACTAGTTTATTAGTTTACAAACAAGCTCAATTAGACAATTTTTTTACAGATAATGAACTAGCTTACTAGTTGCTAGTAAACTAGTACCGTGTAAACCACGCTTAAGTCATGTCCACCTCTTATTCTACATTTGTTTACGTCAAGTGAGCTGCATCGTATCCTGCCACCGGAAGATCCGAATGGTCAAACATGGTCTGTATATTTCATCAAATTACCATAAGCCCATTACGTACTACATAGACGTATATGCCACAATTATTAATAAGCATATTATATGGATATAAGAATAAAACTAAAACTCATAAAACTTATACAAATCCCATATAAGGTGAAAAACATAGCCATCCCTCCGTTGACGGGTGAACGAATCAAGGATGTCTAGGAGATAATTACACATTTATGACCGATTTTCCTTAAAAAAAACAAACATAAGTTCTTATATAAGAAATAATCCGATCTTGCACTTGTCCCATGGAAAGGGGCAAGTGTGGCGTTTAAAAAAAAATAAAAAAAATAAAAATATATTCTAAAGTGAGTGATAAAATAACTTTTCTGACTATGCATTCCAATTGTGTACATTTACAGGTATAACATTATGAAACAATAAAAAGTATAAGTTAAAAATAAAAAAAGTTATGTTAAATTTAATATGAACTTTGCATTTTCGCGTCACACTTACCTCACTTAACCTTAATCCGTTGATAATTAACGATAAGGCAATAAATAAAATATAAAAAAAAAAATTGTTGAATCCTGATCAAAATAAACAATATTTTATTTCTAAGTTTCAGGGTTTTGGTCGATCAATTTTTTTTTTTTTTTTTTATCTTCAATTTCGAATGAATTAGATCGTCTCTCGTAAATAGGTAGGTATATTATGCGCATGTTTAGTTAGTTCGATTCTACGTCCGGTGTATCCGCGGCCTAATTTAACGACGGTAGCGCAACAGTAATGACGACGACACACGTCAGCTGAAGGTTTAGCGAACTGGCTGATTAATAAAACGAGAAAATAATAACGGCGAAAGATCTAATAGTATAACGGTTCATGCGACGTACGACGAAAGCGCCGACGACGTATTAGCACTCCAACGAGCGCGCAAGGATGATTGATGGTGTTACAGCTTCGTGGAGCTTACATAATATATACATACATACATACATACATATATATATGTGTGTGTGTGTGTGTGTGTGTGTGTGTGCGTGTGTGTGTGCGTGTGTGTGTGTGTGTGTGAGTATGTGTGTTTGCGTAGGTGCATGTGCGCACCTAACGTCCAAATAAAAGCTGCCCATTGATTAAATATTTCATAAAACTCAGTGGCAGCGGTCTCTCTTTCACACCACGTACTTGAGAAGGTTGAAGATAAAATTTCACTAACCTCCGAGAAAGCGATCAAACATATTGCTCCATACCCTCTTTCCATCACTTTTAATAACAACAATATTATCTCGCCAAATACTTTGCTCGGTACCGCGCACTGTTTGACTTTTCAATTTAGTTTTTGTGGTGCATCACAGGAGGTTCGCAAACTATAGCGATCTTGGGTCCTGGAGGCACTCACGACATCTCCCTTTTGTTTTCCATCCCCTGCGTTTCATTCAGTTTAAACAGTTCAACAATCACTATTATACGAGTAAGCCGACCAATGGATTCTAAATATTTGAAAAAAACGTGATTATATTTTAATCTAGGCTAATGTTATTTTGGAGATAGAAATAAAATAATATTTTTTTTTAATTTCCAATAGATTATTTCTTAAAATATGTTCTAAAAAATACGGTCAGTACGCAATAAAAAGCAAGATGGTAACAAAATATTTTTCGACGGACTGCTGCAATTTAATAAACGCTATATTATTAGATAGTCATTATTATTAACATTATTATTATTATTTTAAGATTATAATTTTTCCTAGTTCCTCACCACCATTGGTAACAATTATTTTTCATTTTGTTTTTAATTTTAATTTTTGTTTTCCTTTTTCGTTTTCATTAAAATCACTTAATGGAAAACGTAATGTTGACGTTTACAAGGCGTACACTTGTTAACAACTAAAAAATAAATTGTAATAACTGACCTTATTCTATTTTTTTAGCAGCGGATACAAGTATGCACCACTTACATAATTTTAACCACCCCTAAAGCTTCACACGGTGTGCACCTATTGTGTTCACTCGTCACGTGCGTGTATGCGCAGTCTTCTTGTCGAGGTGTACTCGTAAATCTTGTACGCGTTATTTAACGTCCGAACGTAAATAAATATATATATATATATATATATATATATATAATATGTTTATATACACGTACCTCGTCAGTCCTAGTTGACATCCAATACTTTATTATTACTCGAATCGACACTTTGCACAGTAACCGTACATTGGATAGTCACGGGCGGATATTGTTCAATCCAGCGGAGTGGGTGGAGTGATTTCGTCACGACGGGATCCACGGTATAATAATATAATTATTATTATACAACCAGCGTACCGGGGGTCGGGAGCAGAAGGTTGTTAGAAATCAATCGTGTTCGAAGCATATTTCTATTATAATTATTCATGCATGAACGAAAAGCTCAATAAATAATGATTACAACACGATCTTAACAAAAACATTCACTCTGCGAGTTACGACTGAAGAAATACATTTTTTTTCAAGTTTTCGTTTTACACGCAACAAACGTACGTAATATCATTATGTGTACGCGGTACAGGTTGTAGTGCCAGGCAGAATCATATGCCGTGGAAATCGAGAATAAATTCAAAAGGGTTAACGTATGATTACAACGGGCTGCAAATCATCATTAACAACATTCCGCTTTAATAAACACGTTATTTCACTCAAAAAAAAAAAAAAAGGCACTAATTTGAAAGCCACGAAATATGATCAACGTATGCGATGCGCAAAACGTATTTAATTATACCCGCGAACTATGTTATTTCCATGCAGTGACATTGCACATACAATAAAACACGTCCGTAGGTACTGTGCGATAATTTCGGTGAAAAATGAATGTTGTTCCAATACAATGGAACGAATCGATAGCGTTCAGTATTAATTAGGTACAGATGGTTTGTGCACAAATATAATTGAAACACTATTGAACACTCATATGTTCATATAATACGGATGTACGTGCATGTATATTATACTTATAACCGTATCAAAGCACATGATAATCTTGCATAGAAATAAGAAGTTTCGGTTAATATTTTTCTCAGCTGTCCATTGCTTGGTTATTTACCTAAAGCATCAAGGCTACAAGAGTGGAAAGCTGTATACATATAATTTGAACTTTTATCTTATTACGCTTTTAGTGTTGGTCCCAACACTATGTGCTGTACAAATAATTACCAAAAGTGAAACGCAATTCACAACAGCGTATATAATTTATTTATTTATTTGTGTACTTTTCCATTTTGTAGCGTGTTTCTCGTTCTAATGCTGCTCCATAAATACTTAATGTGCATTCACCACTACCGAAATGTAAATTTGAGCAACTAACAGCTCACGCTCTTGTAGTTTTGTTGATTTCATTAATTTTAAGGAATGAGTTTTCAAGATCCAATTTTTAAACCACGTGGACCATTTGAATATTACCGATTTTTCCCAGAATTTTCGAGAGCCCCGTTACCCAATAATAATTTTTCCCTCTAAAATCAATTTATATGCGGAAATTCAATAGAAAATGTATAAATCGTGGTGGTTCGTTATAAAAAATTCAAATGGAAATGAACGTCATTGATGTAAAAATCGTATCTTCATATTCCATTCCTATACCCGAGTCTTATGTAAATAAAAATAAAAGTATTAATAATCATCATTTCAATAAAAGTACATCGGTTTCCTCGTCTTCACAGATTTTGATTCGAGTACATTGTTGTTGTTTTGGTTGATTCGATTAAGAGATCTTATATCAATGACAGTCGAAGGAATTGAATCGGAAGACGTCTATCCTAGTAATTAAATTTGCTAAATCCCAAACAAACCCAGTTCTCCCTCATGATATCTCTACCTATCTTTCAATTGCACGTACTTAAACATACGTAATGTGCCGGAGGACAGGATAAAATAAAAGCTCATTTTGTACCTGCTGTACGACTAACCGCGGAACCGATATAGAAATGCAATTTAAAATATAAAAATAAATACGATAAATATTAATGTCATGCTGGAATTACATATTTTTCTGTACGACAAAACAAAACAAGAATTTGAAATGCAACCACACAACCACATACAAATAGATAATATGGAATATAAAAATAATAAAGATTATATAATTGAATTCGTTTCCATGAATAGGAAAAATGTATAACAAAAACTCCGTCAGAGAACAGATTGACGATTTTAAAATTATTTTGAATCTAAAATACATATATTTTATCATTAAATGCACGACATTTAAAAGAAAAATATTAGATAATTTGTTGCAAAAATCGTATGTTTTATTTGATTATATGATCGTACTGACATTTATGACACATATACACATAAATTATATATTTACTATAAACATATTATTGTCAACACTTTTTACAAAAAATAACGGAACTTTCTAGTATGCGTATTATTCTTTATCGGTTAGAGAACCGTGTTGATAATAAATAGGCACCTAAGTGGTGTGTATACTATAATGGCTCGTATTTTTAAGGGTGAACGATTTAGTGAATGTAAACATAATGTGCTTATGCATACATCTATAAATGTCAAATTTATTAAATATAAGGTTTCAAAAGAATAAAAGAACTACTCTGCGATTCAAATAAAAATATAAAAATTATATAACATAAAAACGTACCCAAAAAAATAACCCTATTACCGACCTTTGAACATTATATATTATTTTCATCATATTAAATTATTTTCTTCACGTTTAAAATATTAAAAAAAAAAAAATTAAAAAAAATACTTTTGAATTGATAAAAAAGTAATGTACGGTGTTTACACGTATAAAGCATTAGGTAAACTTCACAATCATAAGCTGTATTTTTCACATTGAACTTTGGTATGTATATTACATATAAATTCCTTGTATTTTCATACGGCATGACATTGTAAAATTAAGATTTCGTGTAAATAATATTAAAAAAAGCCAGTAAACTCCGAATCAAATTTTCTAATTACTTCCCGCGATATCATATCTTTTAGATGTTGAGTTTACTTTTCGAATATACTTCTCGGATACTACGCACGTGAATTTTGCTGTTCATTTTTAACCACGGTTTTACCGTAGATCAAATAAACAACAATCTTGGCTTGTTTGGTGTTTGAGTATTACAAAGTTCAAAACGACGGAGACAACGATAATATTTTTCAACATTAAATTGGAAACCAACGAAAACGTACCAAAGATAGCCGCAAACACAATTTTCTTGTCTTATAAATCGCTTAAGTTGCTAAGTTGCTTGTAAATATAGGTTAGGTACCTTAGCGCGCGGTATGTATAATTTTCCGGACACATCTTGCAATTTTCAACGGTTTGGTTCGCGAAAACAATTTCCCCTCTCTCTCAATCTCTCTCTCTCACTCTCTCTCTCTCTCTCTCTCTCTTTATCTATCTCTCTCTTTTAACTAACTTCTATGCCCTCTGTGAAATTGCTCGAAAGATTTCTCTGAACGAACCATTTCAAACATGAGGGGAGAGGGTTAAAGAAAAAAAGGCATTTTGTTTCGACTTAATTGACGTTATCGGAAAGGTTGGTTTTATGCTTGTGCACAAAGTTATTCCGATTCCTCACGGTCCAGCGACGGAACAGTACATGACGTAACGCATCACAACCGCATCCGAGTGACAATTTCGCATGGTCGCTAGATAGAGGTTGTTCGGAAAAAAAAGAACAAGGACTAAAATAACGAATGTCTTTGGATTTCTAAAATATATCGCCGCGGTTTAATATAAAACGCAACGCGCATGCTGCCGCCACACACGGAACGTTAAAAAAAATGAAAAATGCATGATTCTAAGTTCAAAAAAAAAAAAAAAAAATTGAAAACGACCGTTCTTTTTTTGGATAGGGAATGAAAAACGCTACCGAAATGGTTTGTCAAATATTTTCCCGGATCTACGCGCTGTGTGCCGCAGCGCGTATTAACACTCGCCTCCTTTTTGCACTCGCGCGTTCCGACGTCTCCCGAAAGCAAACGTCGGACGACGCGCGTTATCACGATAATGTGCTGTTTTTCGGAGGTCTCCGGCCCCGTACAACAGGCGCAGGTCGCGCGTCGGCCCAGGACCAAGACGGCTCGATGCCGATCGGCCATAAATCTTCTTGACATATTTATTATGAACCTGAGACGTCTAAAGGATTTCCTTTCGGTACTCCCGTGTCGGAGACGGGGGGAACGGGTCGGCTGACCCGCTGCCGTATCCGTTTAAATGAGCGGATGTACGGGCGCGCGTTACGTGTTTGTGCTCGCGGTAAATCCGACCTGCGACTACCAACAGCATGCTCCGTTGCCAACGTCTCCGGAGGAATTCGGTTTTATTGGGCTGATTCAAATTGGGTCTTGTTCTCTTTTTTTTTTTTTTTTGTTTTCACAACAACACCCTGCTCGAAATATTATTGCCGGCACAAGGATTTATGTTATTCGTCGTACCGATATTCATGCGTCAAAATACCAATTATTGATCAACGGCAATGCTAAGTCTTCCAACTTTTTTTTTTTTAAAATTTAAGAATATAAAAATATAAATACCTGCTGGACAACTGTTTCATAAGACTTTTTCAATTTTTCGTTGATATCGGTAATAGGATCGGAAACATTTGTCAATGTTTATCATTACTGCAGTGGGGTATTTTTAAAGTTTTTGTGAGGGGTTTACAAATTTTCTAAAAGATAAGTGATTTTATAATATTATAAAATATATATATATATATATATGTATAAGCATGGTATATATATAATTAATGATATAAGATATGAATTAATTATAATATTATCATACAAATATTTGTACACAAACATTACTACCGTTTGATATAAATCAATGTTCTCTTTTTCTGTACATTTGTAGTAAGTCATTTATGACTATTGAACCATTTTTCTTCTGAGGGAAGGGGGTGGTAAAGATCCGGAAACAATCCCCGAAAATACGCCGCTGATTGCAGTACTTACTTTCTGTGTTCTGTTCCCAATGTACTATGTGTACGATTTACTGCAGATTTGTTATATTCGTAGAATAAGTGTAAGGGTAAACATCATAGCAAAATCAATACATAGTTCACTACGCTCAGAATTGAAAATAATAACAACGTCGGTGATCGGTTTAGTTTTTCGTATGATAAGAAATTGCCCAACATTACACATAAGTTTTACTACCACGTTACCGTCAAAATTATAAATAGTGGTCAGCGCTCAGAATAGACCACAAAACAATTCCGATTCGCTCTGGTTTGGTCTATAAAAATAAAGTAAAAGTAAAAAAAAAAAAAAATTTAAAAGTTAAATTTTACCTAGTCATTTCAAATATATTCATTGAACGACCCAAATCTGTTTGAAAATTATTGAAAAAACTATGAAAATTAGATTTAATATTGTATTTTTACACTTATAACAATTCAGAATATAATTTTGTAGTCTACGTTGATGCTGTTCCGATACACTTATGAATGTCGACAATAACATACAAAGTAATTTCCAGTACAACATAGACCGATGAGAATTATAACAAGGCATTTAATTATAATGTATGTGTGTGTGTGTGTGGAATTTTACTTTCTGTCTTTAATTAAATTAGGACAAATGCAATACATGTTTCATTTATTTGGATATGAATTGATCGTAGTCACTAAGCTCTGAAAACTTTTTTTTATTAAATCGGCCGCACAAAAGCAATAATTATTCTGAAGAAAATTGAATTGGTTATTAATCTTTTAAAAACATGTAGGTATATAGCAATCGCGTAATAAAATTTAACAAGAAAAAAATTGTATGTAAATATAAAATTTACAAAACATTTTACCGGATTTAAAAAAACAATTTAACGGTATAAATTATAAATTAATATTAATAATCGTTGAATTAAGGAAATCAAGGAAACAAGTCTTGAATGGCACATACATACAAAGAGTTTCGAATTCTGACAATGTGTATACATATGTTGCAAACTAATATAATTTTATGACATAAGAAATGAAAAAAGTGATTTAACTGGAACATTATTGTTTAGCTGAGAGAGATTTTTTTTTATATAGTACGATTTGATGGCGTCAAGCAGAAGAGTTTTATGTTTAAAGTTACAATATATAATCGTTTTTATAACATTGTGTTTCAAAACCATCAAAATAGTTTAAACTCTGATTTTTATCTGAAAGCTTTCTAATATTTATAAAAATAGTCATCAGAAGTAATAAATTAATTTAAGATTAATATCATTAAGAAATTAATAAAGAAAACTTAAGTTTAAATTATTTAACAGATTTTGGTGATTATCAAAAGACAAAATGGTCTATTATGGTTTGAAATCTAGCAGTAAAGACGCTTGAAAATAATTTTATAAATTCATTATTTGGCGTTGTTTCTAACCTATTGTTGACGATACTAAATTTGGTAGCTACTTTCTTAAATTATGTGATAGTATACTTTATTTTTCGTACATTGTCAGTAACTTAATAATAAAATAAATTTATGACGTTATTGGTTTAATATTGATAGAATTTTGTTAGTTAACAAATTACTTCGATCGTGATAGCAACTAATTATTTTCTACATACAACTTTGATAGCATTATTAATGAGATTTGTTATGGCTGATAAAGTCCGCATAGTTCAAGCTATTCGGGATATTCATCATTACAACATTTTTATACTAAAAACAATAATTGCATCCAAATACTTAATTCTATAGTGACTAAAACTCATTGAACATAAATACTGTTGCTGTATTTATATTAGTCAACCATATGGGGACTTGAAATGGGAATCGTTGTTCATCTGAATGATCCAATTGTTTCAGATCAAGTCATCAAAAAGATTTGGTTCAAAAACTCGTTCGTGATCTTATAGGTTATTTTGAGACAATATTGAATCAGAACCATAGGACAGAATATTCCGTTCAATTGTCATAGTTCACAAAAGGTTCGCGATTCGAATAATTATTCGGACACAGAGTTTTAAAATTAGTTTGTAAAAAAGTTTTTTTTTTTTAATTTTAAATCATAATACAACTAGACTCAAAAAAAAATTGTAATAATTACACCAACTTGAAATAATAATTTTGGATAAATGAACGCTTTCTATAGACCTAGAAATAATTATAAATACCTAAACTACCTAACTCATTTGTTAAACTCCACGTTTAATCATCTACTTATATTTCAACGAATCTACCATTTTAATTTTAGATATTCCAATATAAAGATTTTAGATGTCACATAACACTGCATCTCATGCTTTATTTTACTATATTTGTTTTTTACAGAGGTTTAATTTTGCTCTAGTGACTCTTAATATTATTATTATAACGTGTTATCAAAAACTCGCGTCTCATTCATTCAGTACATGATTCGTGATTCATGATTCGTGTGAACCAATACAAGAAATAAAAATATTTTTATGCGATCTGGATCATCTCATTCGATACTTTGACCCATTCGTTCGTGAATGACACATATCTAATAGAAATCACTTCTTATACACAATTCAAACCTGTAATGTACGTACGTGAGTCTTTAAAAAATAAATCAGGAGCAAACTCAGTAGGGTATAAAAGGCAAACTAAAATTTGAGTTTAATTCATAAAAAGCAAAGAAAATTGTCGTGTTTATTTTTTTAATTTTATAATAATAATTGTTTTTATACACATGTTCATACATTGTACAAATCGTAATATACAACTGTTGGTTTTTTCCGTTATAATTTATCAAATTATGTTTTTTATGTCAGTATATTATTTTTGTTGTTAGGAATATAAAAATGAATTGGTACATTTAATTTTTTATTTTGTCAATTACGAAAATAAATAAATTAGTTAACATCTTAGACTTCTCATCTTATACTTCTTTATCATTTATCAACTTAATTTATAATAAATATGTATGACATAAATACATAATAAATTATAGTGATTCATTTCATAAAATAACACTTTTTAAAGGATAAAATATTAAAAAATATTCATGTGTGATAGAGCAATGTATTAAATTTAAATAATTAAAATGTTTTAATGGTCTAATAATTAATTTAAAATACACTTAAAAACTAAAGAAAATAAAAATTCTTTTAAGCGTATTTAAAAAAACTATTTGTAAATATTTTGAAATTCTATAAATGTATAATACAAAATTGTTTTATAATGAATACACTCAATATTAATATGTTAATGTGTTTATTATATATCGTTTAATACTAAAAATTAATAAATACTAAAACACAATACGTATCAAAATTAAACCACAATAAATAAATGAAATAAAAATTATATTTATACTTTAATTCGTCTAATTACTATTATTTTCTGTATTATCACAAAATCACCAATACATATTAAGTTTAAAATTATTTAAAGTCAATTACTATCCAAATGATGTGCAAAAGAAGAATATAAGTTTTGATATATAGTTATTAATGGTTTTGCATAAGATTTTAGACATTAAACTCTATATTGATCGTCCGTTTGATGCTTTCAGTCACGTACGACCAAGTCAACAAGCTCCAAATCAAAAATACCTCAATTGTAGACGTAGTAAATGACTGCATTATATTTTACGATAACGTACAAACTGTAAACAATATTGTAAATTTTAAAACTAAGTATTCCAAATACTGAATTAGGAAGAAAGTTTTCCATAATTTATGTAGAAAATAACCTACATTTATTATGTTATCCCAAGTGCCAGAATATTTAAAACTACGGCAACAGATGATTCAAACATCGTGTATAGTAACACATTTTTGCTCTTATCGCTCTTTGTCATGAAATAATTAACGAAAAAAAAAAATTGATCGAATGAAAAATAACCATACTTGTTTGTATTGCCATTAAAAAAATACTCTTAATGAAAAATATGTTCATTCTTCTATTGGCAGTTAATAGTAGAAACAAAATGTTTATTAGAAAATTTATATTATTCTGATTTACAAAAGAAAATATACACAAAGCTCTTTCCATACTTATTCTTTTAGGAACTGCAACAGAAAATATAAATTAAAATTATAAAATATCGACGCGTAACTAATTGTATTAATAAACAATGAAATTTATTTAACAGTCTTTTAATAATAATTATTTTTAATTTAACGATGAACTACCAGTAATTGTAAACACGCACAAGATAATATTTAATCTAAACCTGCATTTAATAATATTGAAAGACTTAATATCAATAATAATATCTATAGTTGTTTTTAATTATAATTCCCTTTTAAGCTTAATACAAACTATAGTTTATTTCAAATAGTAAATAATGTAAAAAAATAAAAATGTACATTACAAATAAATTGAAGTAAATAGTATAATATTTCTCAATGAATTTAAATATTGATATTTCAAAAATAAGATAAAATTAAAATCACACAACCATAATATAATTATACTAAAATGGATTAATGTAATTTTTCTTGTAAAATCAGATTAGATAAAATGATCATCATAAACAATACTATAAATACAATGGCGTATTTTCTATTTTTTTTTTTTTTGAGTGGTCTAGAAAATAGTTTATAACATTATAAAAAACACATAATGTAAATTAATGTTCTCTTTCTCTATACATATATAGAAAATCATTTATGACTTTCAAAGCTTTTTTTTTCTGGGGGTGGTTGGGACCCCGTTTCCTCAAAATACACCACTGTGTAAATATACATGAATTAGTAAGACACTTTTTAATGTTTTGAAACTGTACATGGATGCGAACAGTATTAGCATTTTTATTATACATAGAAATATTAATAGTTATGTTATAATTAAAATTTTAAATAGACTTTAAACAATCAAAACTAGAACTAATATTTATAAAATATACTGAGTAACGAACAACATTTAAAGTATCGAAGCAATAAGAAAAATGTACATACTAAAATACAAATTTAATAAAACCAGTTTCAATATAGTTGTTCTTTGAATTGGTCTTAAACGTTTAAAGTATGATATTTTTGAAGAAATAAATGCATACAATTAAGAACTATAAAATAATATATTCTTACAGTAACTACTTGTACAACTGCTATATAATTTATTTTTAACCTTTTGATCTAGTTTAACGAAATACTATTAGTTATATAATTGTGTTTTGCATTAAATATGATAAAGAGAAATTTGAGAGTCTATAGTTTTTAAAAAAAAAAATTAAGCCTTTTAGAAATAATGAATTGTTTTTATGGTGTACTACGTTGGTGATCCATTAATATGGTTATTCTTAGGAACAAAAAGTAATGGTTGATAAATAATTATTATTGTGTAAGATGAGTAGGTATTCAATGTAATTTTTTTTTTTTTAAAGAAAGGGGGATGACCGAGGAAGACATCCGACGAAGAGGTCATTGAAATCGGTGGATACACAAATATATCCACATACGAAAACTCTAGCATTAAAAAGAAAAAGATTGGAAGTCATTTTTTTCGCTATGACAAGGCTTAACCTTTAGAAAAAGAAGTTATCGTAAGACAAGTATGTTTTCAGTGTTAGGTTTATAGGTTAAAAAAGAAAGTGGAGACCAAATCAAACGTTCGGTGATCACTACACACACACACACACACACACACACGCACACACACATACACACTTAAACACATAAGGCTCTTCGTTTTCGGGTAACACTACAGATCTCACAAATGGAAAGCTTTATATTAAACCCGGTGTAGTGTTATTACAACAACGGTTCGGTGGTTTTATCCACGAATCGTATTACGCGAACATATTATCCAAGAAAGGAGTGGGTGGGTAAACGGATATATTTATTATATATATTGTGACCTGACAGGCCGTCGTCGGTTTCCCAAGAAAAATGGGTGCCGGCGAGTAGCGCGGTCGGGCGCTTACCGCGGGCGCGCACGTACGTCGCCGCGAAAACAACGCGACGTTGGGTTCGTCGGGCGCAAACGATCCACGCGACAGCTACCGCGGCTTATGACGGCGTGCGAGTCTCGCGCGGGAACGATAATCTCCGCGGGGCAGATCGTTGATCTATTGAGCGATTCCGATACGGGGGTTCCCGTGACTACTGTACGGCACACATACGCGCGCCGCCGGTCGGTTTGTCAGTTCGACAGATGTCCCCCAGGGTAGTATTCATGCGAAGTACTCGAGTACAGTAAATTAATAAATAATATAAAATAAATAAAAATAAAAGTATTCAAATACTTTTCGTGCGCGCAAACACGTATTTTAAATGGTTTCGAAAAAAGTAATCGGACGTAGTATTTTAAACACTCTCCCGGAGTTTATGTATGTGGAATCAAACACTATTTTCATGTACTACTAGTTTTTATAAATTCAATTTCGATTCTATCGTATTAAAACAATAAATTAATTTACCGATTACGTTTTATATATATTTATACTTTATATTAATAAGATTTATGCACCATTTATCCGTGTTGTATAGATAAAATCAGTATTTATAGGTGGCCCATCCATAAACATTTGCAGTACTGAGTAATTTCAGACGATTCCATTTCAAACGCAGGAAACTGAGAATCCTATTTATAGCCTAAAACATTATTCACTTTCATGGCAGTATGTAAAAAATATCTCCTACAACATATCCAATCCAAAAAACTACAATTCGCCGGTCAGCACTAGTATACGTAACTATAGAACAGTTTTGAAATATGCGAGACTATAATAAGTCTATATTTTGGCATGTAAGTCGTTCTATTCTTATGTTTTCAACTCGTATGGATATCGATTTACTTAGGTTTTTCATTTCACTATAACACCTATGAATTCAAATATTCTATCTTCTTTTTAATTATTTCAGAATTATCTATAAAAGAAAAAAAAAATGTATAATGAAACGGTGAAGAATAAAACAGTTTTCTTATTCCGTACAATCGATTTATTAGGCGTTTTAAATATATATATATTATGATTATTATATTTTTTTTTATATATATATAACGTATTCTTATGATCATGTGTTTTGTTATTGCAACAATAATATGATGACAATTCACTTTAAGTGGATATCCGAAGAAGTAAAATAAATCCAAAAAAGTAAAAAATCAATAGTAAACCTATACATTTCTAAGTTAAGTTACATATTACATCAGCACAATCTCTACAAGCCTTAAACATAGATTAAATATATTTTTAAGTCCGTTCATCTATCGATCAAATATATTTTCATTATTCACTTAATTTTGATTTCTTTATACTTATAATATATTCATCAAATAATAATTTTTAAAATGTGTTTATTAATATACTTCAGAATCACGATAAATTATAAACTCCATTATCTTTATTTTAATATTGAAAACTATTGATTTATATTTTCTAAATCGGTTATTATTCAAATTAATTATTAAGATATTTATTTAAAAAAAAACCCATTAAATCCATTAAACACATTTTTGTGACAAATCATTAATATAATATATTAATGTTGAATGTATAAATTAACTAAAGTATTCAATATTAAATTGATAGAAATAAATAGTTCTGTGTACAATATTTTACTTCCAATGGTCTTCAGTGAATTTTAAATAATTATATATTTCTCTTATAAAGTATTAAAATATACAAACTGCGTTCAATAAACGTATCTGTGTAAAAACAATTGGATACTAGATGATAATGTTCCGAACAACAACAGTAATTTATATTCTTCATGTAATTAATTATATTTTTATTATATTAACCAATATATTGTTCCTGTTAAATTTAATAGTTCTATTTATAGAAATATTAAATATTTTAACAAAACTTCATTAATTTTGGGTGAACTTATGAGTTATTCAATATCTTGAACAATTTAATATTTAAATCGTAAAAAATAAAATAATTAAATTAAAAAATCAATAGAACAATAGTATTCGGTTTTAGTTTTGGTGTAAGTAAAATATATTATTGTTGTTAAATTATTCTTAAAAATAAAATTCTCCTTTCATAAAAATGAATTTTAAACTTCAAAAATATTAATTTATTTTTCGAGTGATTTAAACCCTCATTTTTTTGGGTTGTTAATTGATAGACTACTTGGTACTTGATAGCACTTTCTAAAATTATATTTAAAATTCGCTTATGAATATATTATTAACTATAACAATCATTTTAAATTTAATAACTAGTAACATGGAGTATTTAATAATAACATAAGTATTTAATATTTCTATGATTTATTAAAATTATATAAATTTTAAAAATTTGTATGGTTGGAGACTTTGGAGAATGACATGAGGGCTGTCGGTGTGTGCAGAGGAGATGCGATTAACCGAGTGAAGTGGAGGTGTAGGACAAGGGTGGCCGACCCCAAATAGTTGGGAGGAAGGCGAAGTAAAAGAAGAAGATATAAATTTTAAAAATACTTGTTCAGTATTGTCAGTGATATGATTAATATTTTAAAACCATATAAACATTTAAATTCACCATATTAGATTGGCATACTTAATTATTATAATTCTTTCGAATAAAATTAAATAAAAACAAAAACAGTTATTCTTATTCAAATATCGTTGACGTAAATAAAAATGTTTCATTTCTTTATACGTTCCTAAAATATGATTTATAGAAATAAAATGTATAAACACTCTCTTACGAACATTGAGGAAATTCTCAGAAATATATATATATATATATATATATATATATATATGTTTTCTCTAAATTAAAACTAAAATCCAAATACTGAACACTTAATAAAAAAAATCGTACCTACAAAGTTTTCTTCGATTTTGTGAACAATCCACAAATAAATATGTGTTTTCATTAATTACCTGCAACAAGCACATAGAAATATATTAGTTTTTATATCGATTTTTATAAATATTTTCAATAATCTATAACAGTGGTCTCTAAACTACGGCCCGCGGGCCGGATGCGGCCCGCGAACCAGTTTTAACCGGCCCGCAGCACCCATAGGACGGTAAAAAAATATAGATATTATAGATAAAAAAAATTATTTCAAAAATTATTAAAATTACAGTATATATATTATCATTTAAATTTATATCAATTATATTTTAAGTATATTGTAGAAAATATTTTATAAAAAGATTTAAAGTAAATCTATATTTTCATAAAATTAAAAAATATAATGTGTTAATAAACTTTTGGCCCGCTAAGAGCATTTGATATATTTTGCAGCCCTTGAATAAAAAAGTTTGGAGACCCCTGATCTATAAGAATATAAGTATACATAATTGAATATATGAACATTTTTGTTTATGAGTACTTAAAAAATTATTTATTATAGTTATTACATTATATCATGCATTGTTTATTTATTAAACATCATGATTTGTTTCTTTGTTTGCTTTCAAACATTGTCTTACATATAGGTTAAAATACAATTATTATGGTGCATAATAGATAATTCAACATCCAACAAAACAATATTAAACAAAACGTTATTCTCGCACGCACGATAATATATTCATAAGAAAAAAAAAATTCTATGCCCGACACGAAGAATCATCGTTCCGTAACGACCAGTATTATACATACCTAGTTTATAGCAACCCATTACACAGCCCATCTCTTTTCAATAGCGATGGACGATCGTTCAGTTTCGTACATGATATAATGTTCCATCAGATTACGAATAATGCCGGGCCATACTCGAATGCGAATCCCGATGCCAATACAATGTAACGCTGATGTGGATCTTAAAATACGGCCCGAAATAATCGTTAAATGAGCTTAAATACTGTTACTGAATGTATTCGTTTACAACGTTTAATAACATATACGAGTATATAGCTGATCGATCGATAAGATTTATTTTTTGATGATATCGGCTTCAGGTGTTGAACTGCACACGGATTTCAGACACTCCGTACGTTCGGCGTTGTTAGAATAATCCGCTTACATCTTCAAATATTAGTTCACTGTCACATTATGCCCACCACTTCGTTCTGACACAAGCAATTTCACTGTTTGATTGAGACTTATTTGTTTGGATGGTATCGGACTACGTTTGTTGCCCGTTCAATGGTGTAACTAATGTACAACTTGTATACACTTCGTAGCTCGTGAACGTTCTAAATAATGAAGTACGTCCGTATCGCTTTAGGAGTTTGAAATTAATTCACGATTCACAAATTATTCGTCTTTGCCACCAGTTGATTGCCATGGGTACCTCAAAATCACGAAAGTTACAATGTTACCTATATTACCTATATTTAATAATAGGTAATTTTTTAATAAATATTTTTTTTTTAAGTTTCAACGGAAAACGATTTCAGCTTGACTATCATTGTACAAATTAATGATAATTTATCGTATACGAATCATTAAAACGATATTATATAATTCGATCGAATAAAAAAATATTTTGAATTATATAAAATGTTTCTTTCACAACAAAAATAAAATCGTCAAATTAATAAGTATCGCCATCAATTCATTTACGAGCATTATATTTCTAAAGATCAAATTAATTTTAAGTTGATTAAAATATAAAAATACTGAACAGTGACTTGTGTTTAAAAATGTATAAAATTATTATCATCAATTACAACACGTAAAATAAAAATAATTTATATGTCTAAATAATGTAGTCAAATATTTTTTCAATTTACTGTAATGATTTTTTTAAAATCAAAAAAGTCTAAAATGTTTAAACTAAAAATAAACATTTATTAATTTTAATAATATTTCCTAGGTGAAAATAATATAATATTTTATACTTAACAATTAAATAGGTGGATAAATGCATAGTAAAAAAAGGCTTAAGTCCCAAACAAATTAATATGCAGTTGAGTGAATTGATAAGTGCACTATTATAAAATTACAAGTGATTGATAAATGTCATTTTGATTTTTTTTAGATTTAACATCTTGATTCAGTAAACGTAATAATTTTGACATTTCTGAAATAATCTAATCGATTAAGTTACATCGGTGCATCACATTATTGTTATTATTACTACTAATACTATTAAAAAAATATCAAAATTCAAAATAATATTTAACGTGGATACAAAATATTCATATATCTCAATTCTAACCAGACAATAAGTAAATATATGTCCCTCACATTTTGTACTAATCAAAACATCATAACTTAATCGTCTTAAAATCGGCAATTTTTTATTTTATTTTCGAAATAAATTATTTCAGAGAAAGTTTTTCCCAGTCACATATACTAAAAACGAATAACTTTGAGCTTTTTCCTGATATAAAAAATATTGCTCAAAAGTAATTTAGTGAAACAAATATTTCATCTGAAATTGCTATATATTTATTTTTTAAATTGTCGATTTATATTATCCGTAATCCGATCGCAATAAGTCGCACTGTTTTCATCGTTTTCAACTTGATGGATGATTGAATTCTTTCTATTTTTCCTTTATTTTTAAAATACCCAAACCCTATTAATACGGATATGCATCAAACAGATGTATAATTATTTATTTATTTAAATTCTCAAGTAGTCATGAATAAACCAACACTGTTTGACTTTTTGCCATTTAGTGTTTGAGTAAACATTATTTTATACCTTAACGTATTTGTACAATCCATCCAATTAGACCCGGGTAAGAGTCAAAGGGTCTATAACTAAATTTACAATTTCAAAACATGCTATCGTTTAGGTACAGTCAAGCTATAAGTCGTCCGAAATCTCCTCGAGTTATATTTTACAACGATCTAGAAGAACTTGAAGCAAATAAAATAACAGCTGACCGGATGCACGTGTGTTTGGAACACGACAATTTCATTTCATACGTTGTGTGCAGATAACAATTATGTTATCTAGATAAGATAAAGATAATATTATAAAAAGTTATCTAGATACAGATAAAGATAATATTTAAAATTTGTCTAGATAAAGATAATAACGTTTTTATCTAGATAAAAAATAAATAAATTATAATTTTTTTTAAATAATCGAAAGAAATTATGAATTAATAGTATTTTCATTTTATATTATTTGCACCTTATTAAATAAAATAATTTAGTGTATTTACTAATTAAATTAAAGGACAAAAGACAGAGAGCACAAATATTCAATGCGAAGTCCATTTCATTTCAGGACTGAAATATTTCATTTTTTGAGATTTGGAAATTATTTATCTAGATACGACTTTTTTTTATCTAGATTAAACATTAAATAACTTGAACTAAGTTAATCTAGATTAGATAATAGATAAGTAGTTTTTATCTAGATAACTCATCTAGATAAATTTATCTAGATAATTCCCAACACTGGTTGTGAGTATGTTTCTTTTTTTTTTTTTAGTTCCAGTACAAACAATATTATGTTTATAGAAATATCAATTATTTGAGGAGCCTCGTCGGTTTCACGAGATAAATCGCTCAAAATATAGCACCATTAAGCGCCGAATTATTATTTTCATCCCTGCTGTCAACACTGAATACTATGACGACTTGACGGAGTAACACAATAAACTATGATAAACAAATAAATAATCGTTGATGGTGGATGTTGTGCTATTCATTGAATTTCGGACTGGCGGTAGTGCATTATATGCTCTGACAGGATACAGATAAAACATACCATATCCGAAACCTAACGAGTCTACGTATAAGTCAAAGTACTCTGTTATCATAAATGTTGTTAAGTAAATAATATTCGGCTTCAGTTTGCCAATTGATTTAAGTCGTAATAGCGGTATATACGTGGAACTGTTTTTATTATTATCATTTAAACGAACCATGGCGATAGGTAAGACGATCATAATTTTAAGCAGTATAATTATTCAAATACCTATACCAGGTATATCTATTTATAGTATACCTATTTTCAAAATTTGGTTCATAATAAATAGAAAATAGAACAAAACGAAATGGAAACCAATTAAGTTTTTATCGACTTACAATAGCGTGGATAGCTAAACATAAGTACTGAATTTTCATGACTAATCGTGGATGTGGTAAAAAGAAAAAAATGCAATAATTCAATCGAATGTGTAAGTTTTAGTTTTAAAATATATTTCAAAAAAGAAAGTTAAAAAGAAAGAGAATGAGAAGCGACTGAAATTCCTTAATCTATTCTTCTACTATATAAGTAATATGATTTTCTGGCATACGCACCGATTTCGAATAAAGGAGGAATCGATCCATGTGCACATAATCCTACCCAACTAAGGAACAGCCCACTGAGTATTTACTACTGCACTAACGTTAGCCTTTGGGACCGAATCATTGGACTGAGATAGGTTTCCTTTGATAGGTTCTAAGAACTATGACCTGCATTCAAGTTATACAATTGTATACAGTTTAACAACAAGCATTGTTCATTTTCAAAAATAATAAATAGTATACATTATTACTAGATCAACCCTGTTCCGAATACTGAGTTTTCGGGTGAACTGAATTATTTAAGTTTCTTAAATAAGTTAAATATAATATTAATTACGGTGGCAGAATAAAGTGGGAATATTTTATGCATGAGACGGTTATTAATGATAATAATTTTAAACACGACGAAATGTGTGCAAGTGTAAATTCGATGAATCCTAATTTTAAACACAAATCGTTTCATGGGTATTACTTATAAGTGCATACTTATTGATAATAAATGGTTCTTTGCAGAAATAGAAATTTTTCTATTAAACCTATAGCTTCTACATATGAATAACTAATTACAGATAGGTGACATATCCACAGGGGCGTAGCCAGTAGGTAGGCCTGGTAGGCCCGGGCCTACCCAGATTTTCTCTAGAAAAATTCCAATAATATTAAAAATAATATATTCAGACACTTATACATGTTTTTACAACAGTATAATATTATTATAACACTATAATAATTATTTATCTGTATCAAGACGGCGACGTCATTAGGACTATCGCACTAGTCGATAGACGATAAGTAAAAATAATATTGAAAAATAGGTAATCGATAAAATTGTTGCTTACAAAATTTTCTAGATAAAGTTTTGTTGGAAATTTAGTTTCCCGATTAAGTTCATAAACATTTTAAGCATTTACCTAGTATCTATCTATAATTATTAGCAGTGTTCGGGACTTGTTGCATTTGCATATTCTTTAATAATGACTGCAGAATAGTCTAAGTAAGATATAAATTTGTTTCAAGACTTAACGAATTGAACTACAAGAATTTTATTTGCATATTTTTTCATATATTGCCGTTTTCTAGGCAAAATGCATATTTGACAAATTTTGGCAATTTAATTTTTTTTATAGCATATTTACGCAGTTTTGTTTCATGTTTGATAAATTTAGTTTAAAGATAAATATTAATTGTTTATTTGTTATGCGTCGGTTAATATACCTAAGAATAATTATTGAAAACTTTGAAATTATAGTAGGCTAATAAAAAAAATCAGGAAAAGTTCCCATTACTATCGGTGAGTAAAAGTTTTAGTGTGGGCCTACCCAAAATAAAAATTCTAGCTACGCCCCCGCATATCCATTATACTATTATTAAGTAACAAAATATCAATAAAGAATTTTCTTTTCTTTTTGGAAATTTGAACATTACGAAATCACCAATTATCGTTAATGCTTTGATTGTAATATGATTTTCTGTGAAATATTCAAAATAATGGTAGGCAGAAATTAAAAACTTCTTCTGTTTTCTAAATAGCAACAATCTAGTATCTAATACTGAAGTGTGCTTAAGGCAATACGTACGATACCACTTCTGATAGTACATAAACATGGTAGGATCTACTAACATAACATTAAATTTCCCAGGAATATCTGACGCGGTTATATATAGGTTATTAAATGAAGTAAAATTAGTTGATAACAGGTTTGAATTAAAACTGTACTATACCAATAGCCAATTGAGATATTTAGACAAAAAACGGGACATGTCCTGGACTTGTACCCTTTCTGCACTAAACATTTAATTCAACGGCTGTTATTTCCATAACAGTTTGATGAACCAGTACTGTTTTTACATAAAATATATACATAAATACAAATCCGTTGATAATTAAATGTTACCAAAAAGTGGGCATGTCTCCATTCAGTAATTAGAGATTCATATATTATTAATTAATTTATGAAATGAAAGGAAAAATAATATTTGTTGCTATCACGTACGTCGTTCCTAGGTTTTGTATTATTTAAACAAAAAAAACTTCATTTACAGGTCTGTCATCCACATGTTTAAAATGCTTTAAAAAAAACCCTTTGAAAAACCTTTAAAAACCCTTTAAACAACATATAGCTATAAATTTAAAGCTTAATTTTTATACTTAGGTGAATTTTAGGTACAAAAAAATGTATATAAAAAATATATATCGATTTATTTAACATACTTACTATTTTTTGTTAAAAGCATATTATGCTTTTTATAAGTTATTTAATTTTGTATTTATTATTTTACTACACGACTATTTTATTTTCGAAAAAAAATATTATTTTTTAGTGTACTATCGAACGGTATATACAAGGGAAAAAATATTCAAATTAATTTTTGGAAAATATTTGTATTGCTTGCGTTTATACTGAGATAATTATAAACTAATAGCTATATATAACATAAAATGAGTAAATTATTGATCTTAGAGTAATACGAAATATGTTTTTTAACGTAGTATTGATGACCAAATTAAATATTAGTTAAAAATGTTTACATACATTCTCGATAAATCTAATTGAATTCCGTGTAACTTTGATCAAATGTATTTGTTTACAGAATAAGAAACATGATTCAAATAATATGTTGTAATAACAATTGCATTAATTTCATTTTTCAGTGATTATAATGATGAACAGTGGCGTAGTCGAAAAAATATTTTGGAGGAGGTTATAAATTTTCAATTTTCTCTCTTAATTAATTACTAACTTTTTAATTGTATTAAGTCTGTTGAACATAAGTTAAAATATAAAATATATAGGTATTTCAAGTTAAGAAACTAGAAAAATAAATATTGGATATTATAACTACTAATAACTACAGGTTTATACAATAATGTGCTTATGTTAAAATTAAAATCTAATATTTAAATGATCAGTAAGCAGAAAGCACAACAGGTGTGTGTGTGTGTGTGTGTGTGTGTGTGTGTGTGTGTGTAATGTGTGTATAATACGTTGATAACAACTTTTAATATGATTACAAATTCAAATTCTAAAAATTAATAAATAAAATCAATAAAAAATTTGAAGAAAAAATCTTGTATCATATAAAAGTTAACTTATCATAGTAGGTTCATGGAGAAGTTTCTGACTCCCAAAACCCCCCTATGGATACGTCACTGATAATACATTTTTTTACCCAGTAACCTAACATTTTTTAAATCATATTGAAATGCATTAAGTTGTGAATTTAATGATTTCGAACCGAAAATCACTTATTAATGTAACATGGGAAAAATTATCCATAACTGAAGATGACAACGATTTAAATTTAAAATTAATATCAACTGTCACTTGTGCTTGTAAAAAAAATCATTCAAACTGCTAGAAATAACGTTTGTTAGTGGTTCTTTTTCTCATCACTCTACTATTCCTATTTTATAAATAATTTTCTTTTGTTTTACTACAAAATAAAACATTCTAAGCAAATATTATCTCCCACTTTTTCAAATTTTAAAATGCGAACATGTATTACTGTTTATGTCCAGAAAATGACACTTTAATGTGTAATCCGTACTTGACTTTGGGTCCCGGGTGCATTTCTTCCACAGAGTCCCCAAAAATATCATCTCATAAAATGATAAAAAAATGCTTATAAATAGTGCAAAATATTATAATTTTTTAGCTGTACCTTGTTTATAATACACATACAATTAAGTTAACTACATATTAGCAAAATTATTTATAATATTACAATATTGCAAATTGTATAATTAATTTTTTTTTTTTTTTTTTTTTTTTTAAAGCCACCAGTTATTGAAACTATAAAAAATATCAATTACGATGATTATTATAATAATTTTTAAATCTTTAGGAATAGATACCCGCCAACCTAATTTTAACCGGACGCATTCGTGGCTTAGCGACTATGACCAGACCGACATTTGAAAACAAAACTCATTTACCAATCAGAAAATAATTTATGATTTACGATTACAACTAGAGAATTAGTTTGATAATTCATATACGAGTAAATATAAGAATATTTATGTGTCTATTTCACCGTACTAGAACGAAGGCTATGCTATATTTCACAATTCAATAATATCTTCGTGCGTAATGGGAAACATTTATGGATTGTATTTGTCCAAATAAGTTAGAATATTTTTTTTTATTTCCACAAAATAAGTTTTTATACCACATGATTATCCGAATTATATTGTTTATGTTGGTCGACCATTTTTACGATTTGGACATATAAATCCAGTGATTATTTGGAAACGTCATTCAGTATATTCGGGTCGTGTAATCCATTGTTAATCGTCTAATTCGTCTACAATTCTATGTTTTTATACGCGTGGTAAAAAATAAACGAAAAAAAAAAATACTCTCTGAATATTATGGACTGCACATAATATGATGACTTCATTATTATTTTTACTAAAACAATGTAATTATAATCCGTTACGTTTGCATGTATGTATAAACGAACTTCAACAACTATAAATTAATCATAAAATAATAAAAGGTAATATAAAAATCAAAAATTAGTGAATGGTTAATACTCGTAAATTAAAATATAAATAAACTAATAGTTTATATATAAATAAATAAATTTTAAGTTGGAGTATTATTATATTCGCTAAGTACTACCGGTTTCAAATTAAAAATTAATCGTGAAATCTAACCTGAAGAAGTATATCTTCTTTTTCATGACTTTTTACGGATCATTTAGATCCATTGCTGCAAAAACCACTTGCCTCCAACGGTCTCTGTCCCTTGGCAGTTCTTCCTCGTTCTCTATTCCAAGTTCTTTTTTATGTTCGGTTTCCATTTAGTAACCTATCCAGTTGGTCCCTCTGATATCACCACGTGTCCGGCCAAGCTCAGTCTACTATTTTTTAACAGTGTTGGGAAATATCTAGATAAATTTATATAGATATAAATTATTTATTTTTTATCTCATCTAGATAAATTTATACTCAGTTATCATTTTCTTCATCTAGATGAAATTCTAGTTATCTATGAGCACCTATTTAGATAATTTATCAAATATGTTTTTAAATGGATTAAAAATAAAATCTGAAAATTTAAACTATTTTTATATATTCATTTTCACATTTTTCTATACACCGTTTCTGTTTCACAGATAATAACTAACTGACAAGATGAAAATCTTCTTATGACGTTTATTTAAAAAAAAATAACTCTTTATATTATGTGTTTATTTTAAAAATGTTTGAAATTTGTTAAAAAAAAGTCAGAAATGTATTGTTATTTTATTTTTTAATTCTAAGATTTTTAGATTCTGAACGGAGTGAAAAATGTATTGATTTTACAATGATGTGTGTTTTTTTTTTTGTGTCTGTCGACACGATTTGGGGCAGTAAAAATGCTTCGATTGCCTTATGTAGCAACTTTTCTGAAAGAAAAGTGAATCTATTTGGTACTTTGGGGGGTCAAAAGTAAAAAATTTCCAATATTTTTTAAATGCGACGGGAAAAACCATAAAAAAATTTGGGAAAAACGGGAGTTTTTACGCAAAACCAGTTTTCAACATAATCAAATTTTTTATTTTGCTATAACTCAAAAACTAATCGATGTAAATAATTGAAATTTTCACCAAATGTTTAGATTAGCGTTCTCTATACACCATTAAATTTTCAAAGTATTTTGACTTTTATTAAGCTATTTATAGACAATTGAAATTTTCAATTTTTTTAAGTATTTTTTTTTTAAATAACGATAAAATTTTTTTGACTGCCCAGAAAATCTTGAAAATTTAATACAAGGTTTCTTATAAGTTGTTCCTTAACTGATAAAAAAAAATCTAAAATCGTAAGTCACAACTTTTTTTTATAAGTGCTCAAAGTTCCAATGTATACGAAATATGTAAAAATCACGATAATTTGCAAGTTATTTTGTAGATAAAAATTCATAAAATTTTTTTTTTTCATACTTAAGGTTCAAAATTTTAACACTAGGTTATCTATGAGCTACTCTTCAAAAATCTTTAAAAAAATTTCTACCGGACTAAGAGGAAAAAATTGTATGACTGTTTGAAATTTAAATATTTACGAAATTGCATAAAATAGGGATTTATTCTCAGACGATTTTAAATATTTGTTATAATTCAAAAAGTATAAGTCGCAGATTTTTGAAATTTCTGCCAGCTGTTATTATTGGCATTTCCTTTATGTCATATTTTTTCAAAATATTATATTGATTTTTAAGCCATTTATAGGCATTTAAAATATTTGATTTTTTTACATTTTTTTTTATAATCGGTGATTAAAAAAATTTGGCTACTACAAAATACTTGAAAATTTAATCGAAGATTCCACAGAAGTATTTCTTAAAGTCATTCAAAAATTATTAAAATCCATAGGCACAATATTTTTATAATCGTTTGAACATCGAATATTGACATAAAATTACATGTAAAATATAATATAATGTATAATATTCTAGACTGACAAAGATATCGGTTTTTTTTAAAATGCTCTAACTCAAAAACGAAAAACTGCAACAACTTGAAATTTTCACCAAATCTTTATATTGACGTTTTCTATACATGGTTAAGTTTTCAAAGTATTTTGACATATTTTGACTTATTTATAGACAATTTAAATTTTCGATTTTTGTAAAATTTTTGTTTTTAAACATCTATAAAATTTAATCGGCAGACCGAAAACTCTTGAAAATTTAATACAAGGTTTATAATAAGTTACACTTATCGTAACTAAAAAATATCGGTGATCGGTTTACTCAAATTTATTTTATAAGCCCTTAAAGCTCAAATTTGTATAAAATGTGTAAAAATCACGATAATTTGCAAGTTATTTTGTAGATAAAAATTCATAAAATTTTTTCTGTTCATACTTAAGGTTCAAAATGTTAACACTAGGTTATCTATAAGCTACTCTTCAAAAATCTTTAAAAAAAATTCTTCTGGACTTAGAGGAAAAAATTGTATGACTGTTTGAAATTTAAATATTTACGAAATTGCATAAAACAGCGATTTATTCTCGAACGATTTTTAATATTTGTTATAATTCAAAACGTTTCAAAATAAAATATACTTATTACAATATTTATAAATAACAATGTATTATATTCTAGACTAACATATCATCTCCGTTCAGAATCGTTTTTCGTATACAATGATACCTATCATTGAATTCAAATTTAACAAATCCATTATAATGACCTAACCTATGAAGAGTCGCACTCCACCCCCAAGTGTACAGCAGAGCGAGACCCATCCGGTTATTTTATTATTAAGTTACAAAATGATTTGTCATATTCTTATAAAGTTTATTTAAAAGAAATCATTTTATATGTGATGTTTATTAGTGTTTGAAATGAGTTTAAAAAAATGATATTTATTTTAAAATGTTTTTAATTATGATTTTTTTTTTTACCTAATACCTGTAGATTGTAATATCCTGAATATTTTAAAAATCAAACATGAAATTATCTCATATTTATCTAGATAAAAATGTACTTATTTTTGTATAACTATCTTTATTTGTATCTAGATAAGAATTAGTATAGTCATCATTATCTTTATCTAGATAAATTATTAGATATCTATTCACAAAACTGTTTTTTAATATTCCGTTAATATTAGCTTCTTCGTACAGGTCTTAAATCTTCTGGTTTGGTTTTATCTCACATTCTCTTTCACTGATTATTTTTGGTCTATAGATTCTCCTTAATACTTTCCATTCGAAGGTCGCCAGTTTAAGTTTATCCGATTTTGTTGTGGCCAACGTTCCACAAACATACAAGTCTATAGGTCTTACTAGCATATTATAAAGAGTTATTTTTGTATTCCATGATAAAATGAGAGTGAGAGAATATAATATATAATATTAGTTAATTAATCGCGATTTTATTGACTTGGTGTATAACTGACGATACATTTTTAATATGAAACTGGTCATACTTTACAAACATAATAGTACTCCATGCTAAGCATTTATTTATTAATTTATGTATAAATTAATTATTTTCGTGAAAACATGAATTAAATATGAACATGAACAAAACAGTCGTTTTAGCTGTAAAACGATTGAGTATAAAACACCCTTTTTACGACACGATTAAGCAAATTTGTCGAAGTATCAATGGATAAAGAAATACAAAAGAAACTTACATGAATAAGCATAAAACAAATCTGTAATGTTAACAATTTAAATTTTCAACTTAACTTAATTTTTAACTATATTATACAAAAAGTATTAAATTAAGTTATTCAAAATATAGTACAAATTATGAAAATAGACACATTTCATAGAACTGTTTTAATAATAAAAAATGAATAATGACAATAATTAAAAAATCATTAAGTTTGAAATTGATAATAAAAATGAATTAAATTTAAATATCTTGGTGTATCTGCTTCCAAGTTTGTTTAAATATAATAATAAATATTCTCTATTCTTACGGTATGAATATTTTTTTAAGTTTTTACATTAAATAACGTTGCCGATAAAGCTGAACTCGGTCCTCGGATTACAGCTCGTTTGTGTTTAGTATCATAATTGGTGTAATAATACGTGAAGAACATAAGTTATAAAACGTATTATAATACGAAAACGTATATGAGGCAAAGTTGCTTAAAATAATCTATGCTCAATGTGTTGCTGAAGAGGTGTAGACTCAATCGTTCTTCACCGATAGTTTTTGTCTATGAGTAATCTTCTTATTCGCCTACTTTACAATTGGAATGTAGTTCACTCAAAATCCACGTCTTATCGAATTATATTACCATGATTGAGACACAAGAAAAATTTACAGTAATTAACTGCACGTCTTATACTATTCATATTGATTATTTTATTTTTCAATTTATATTTCATTATCACACATTATATTTTTTATTTGAATACTAATATTATTGAATCTCTTTTTTTTTAAAAGTACCAAAAATATTTAATTGCATAATTTAATTTCCGTTTTAATGATTGCTAGAAGATATTGTAACAATTGTATGTTATTTACTAAGACATTTTTTTCTTGGAATCAATAGAATTAGAGTTTAAAAATATTTGCATCATTCACTTTTAGATATCTTAAGTTTAATACATATATTCTACCATAATATTACCATTATATTATTTTACCATCAGAAAACATTTTTTACAATCTTTTATATTTCGAAAGACATGAAAATGGTAACCAAATACAAATTAAAAGCCACAGAATTTAACAACATTTAAACCATTACTAAGAGTAAGCTCATAATCAATTGTTAGATCAACATTGACGAAAATAGTTGTCGAGTTTAAATTTAATTTAACAGCGAAATCACAATAATATTTTGCGCTGAGGTAAACTGTCCAGTATAGAAATCGATTATACCGAACGCCTTTTTTGTGTGATGTCATGAAAAATGTTTAAGTATTACAGGGTTCATTAAAATTCTATTCCTGCCGTTCATTTCAAAATTCAATATTAATGCTTGCCATTGCTCCGATACTGCACAAACCACTTAAAGATGAAAACCGAAACAAAATTAATTAACGCCTCGGAGTCGTAAACTGAAATAAAATGCCATACCCTTTTGTTTTTGTTTTATTTATAGAACGAACATTTGACTGAAATATATTATTATAGTGCATTAAGTAATCGGATGTCGAAAAAGAGACGCGTGCACGCGCGCGGACCAAAAAGAAACGGATTAAAATATCGTATGCCATAATTTTTTATAACGATTGGAATGGTGCAAAGTTTTTTTTTTGTCAATTAACAAAGAGGCGGTGAAAAAATGAAAAAATTTACGAGATCAGTCGTGGTAGAAGGGGCGGGCGTCCGTAGCGGCGTTTTCATTATTTATGGCCAACATTCGTTGAGGAACAATGAAATAAATTGCGATAACACATGCAAACCGGATGTTTCCGTAAATTGATGGAATTCATTTTCTAAATAAAAATCTCTGTTTTTGTAAAGCACAAACAAAACAAACAATAATAATGCGATTATATTTAACATATGCAACGGACAATGGTTAGATAAAATGAAAAACAAAAATTTAACGGATTGCGGTAATTCTACAATTTTTTTTCTTTTTTTTCTTGTATCTCATATTATCAAGCACGTGATGATTTTTAAATAAATAAATTATACACACCGATATAATCATACTTTTCGTTCGACATTTTAATCATTCTTGCCGGATATAATATATATATTTATTATTATATATATACACAAAGTGCATTATTCTATCATACAAGGAGATTGGAACGATGTATACGTAATGAGAAGTTCTGAGCAATAATTTCTTCCTGCGAATATTTTAATTAGATTACTTAATTACATTTCCTTTCTTGTACAATACGGGACATAGCAATGAAATGATCTGTGACCTCTTTTGTATAATTTCTCGAATTCAGAATTCTAGCATACATTTTTTCAATTAGCATCCTTACTTATAACTAACTATTTGAAAACCCATAGTTACTACGGTCTCTTATCCAGGTATTTCTTCGTTCTTAGAATAGGTACCTAAGAACTATAAATTCTGCTTTCTCAATTATCAGTTCAACCAGATATTATTCCACTATTTATTCAAATATTTGTCTCGTTCGGTTGGAACGATTCGAAATCCTCACAAAGACAACTCAGAATTTATTAATCGTCTTTATTAATAGCCCATAGTTTTGTTCTTTGATAGATAGGTTTGACACCAATTTCGATGTACTTAACTACTTCTAGCCTACTAGCCTTTAGTAAGATACTATTTTAGCTCAACAATTACATAGTTGGTTATAAAATATATATATATAGACAATACTAATATGCCTCATAATTACAGTACTTATGTAACTAAAATATTAAATAATTTACAATATTTTAAAAAGAAATAAACTAGTTAGATGGAAAATCTAGCGTCCAAAATAAAGTTAATTATCATGTTGATGACAATTTCTGAATTGGTGTTGAGAATATGAAAAAGGTTAAGTGGGATATTGAATTTACGTTATTATTTTGATAATTATGCGTCATACCTATGATTTGTAGATTTATTTTTTTTTTATCTGTTTCGTCCTCCTTTAATCCAATATTGGTTTCAATTTAATTTTTCATTAGTTTTCATATTTTTCAAATTGTTTGAATGTTAAATAAATTAGCCTAGAAAAAATTCTAATACATAATAGTTCTCTCAAATGAATAATTCATAAGACTATTAGTAAACAACTATTATAAGATAAATAATTTTAATTTTAAATGAAACCAAGCAACGTTAAAATGATAAAACCAAATATAACGTGCTTTAACGAGGTAAAATAATATGCTCAGGACGTCGAACGCGTCATTTCACACTAAAAAAACAATAAGTTCCCAACCAACCAGAGATATCCTGGAGATTAACAGGTCTAACCCGAGCCAGAATCCCTCAAGGTTATTGTTCTTATTTCCTTTTTCACAGATGATTATTTTTTTTTTTTTTTAAAGCTATCAATATGAATTAATATAGCTTAACAGTTACAAGTAAAGGTACATTAACAAATAACAATCTGACAGATGAGATAAAAGAAAAGATAAAAGAAACAATAGAAATAAATAATAAAAAAGTAGCAATAAAAATTTAAACAAATTTAAAAAATAAATTATAATTAATTAGGCTGCTGAGAAAGAAAAAAAAAGGTAAACAAACTAAACAGACAGTTACATATATTTAAAATTATATAATTAAATTAAGAATCCAGCTGTGCTCAAGTCTGAGTCAAGAAAATCGGACGATATGGGACCTGTCTAGGGGTTGCTTAATGATTCATTGGTGCCGCAGAATTATAGGAGATATGGATCTATACCACTTAGCGAAATAAGATGCTACGGATGACCATTTATCTTGCCAAGCCTACCTATAATTAGTTTGTAAAATATTTAAAAGATCTGAGGATGGGATTTTTCGAATAGAAGGGTTCAAACTATATTTGGTGGATGAAGCAAGGAGATCAGCAACTTTATTGTCTGAAATTCCAGAATGGCCAGGGACCCATAGAAATTCGATTATTATAGCATGTAAATATAATTCAAAAAGCAAAGCTTTAATATTGAGAATAAAGGGAGGCGTGGCTGCAGAGATCGAGACAGAATTAATAGAGCTGCTTGGGAATCAGAGACTATCAAGCATTTTGTAGTGTTTAAAGATTTAATATACTCAAGAGTTGTCGTAATTGCATAGCATTCTGTTGTAAAAGAACATATGACACGAGGTAATGAATCGGAATAGTTGACCATTATTTCAGGAATAAAGAATGAAAAACCTGCTGAGTTGGTTGACCCTGAGCCATCAGTATAAACCAAACAATAATTATGAAAATTTGATTCTATGAAGTCATTGAAGATGTGATTAATAGCTATAGTAGGTATATTAATTTTGTCACTATTGCATTTACAATCCTTAAAAAGAAGTAAAATGTAGATTTGGGAAAGATATGTGAGAGCATCAAACGAGATATCAAAACAATGAAGACGCTTTTGGGGTAAGATAACAAAGGAAGATAAAATTGGGAGAATTTTTGGGACATATCGCCAACGAGTAGCTAGAGATGAAAATTAAATAAAGATGGAATTATAAGAGTTTGAAATGTGCTTTAACAAGAACTTTCCTGCAATTCAACGTGATCGGATTTCTATGATTGGACAAACACATTCTACTTCCAGACAAAAGTTTGGTGTATGTATTCGCAGATGACACTTTGTTATTTTCTGCAAATAAAGACTAAAAGGACTATCATTCAAACTCAAAATCAAAATAGACAATATCAGCCATGAAATAATAATATGATATATAAATAATATAATAAAAGGCACATTAAAATGAAAACCACTAAAACTACGGTAGTAGTTGGGAATTACAATAGGCTTTAAACTTAATTTTAATAAATATATCACCAATGTTATAACTAAATTAACTCACGATTGTGGTCAACAATATCTTATTTTGAACAGATCCATTCCAATTCCAGTCAGAACCCTTTATTAACCACCTTCATTTGTCCCCACCACTGGAATTTTACGAAGACCATCCAATCTATTGGTATAAGAAAAATTACAGACATGCCAACAATACTCCTCCTCGACTCAGCTAATCTTCTGCAAATCCGTTAATTGATCGAAAAAATGTAATTACGACGTTGGTAGTGTTACATTAATTATTTTTTTCTAATAATTTCTAACATATAATTCAACGAACAGATTTTCAAAAAAATATTATTTATTAAAATAAAATATTAGGTAAAATACATACAACGTACAAAATATTCCAGTAATAATTTATTTTACTTAGAATCGATTCAAGAATAAAAACGGTTATTATTCGATGATTTCAGGATTTTGCACTCAGAAGAATGAGTGCATATTATTAAACTGTTATTAGTGATTTATTCACGTTCTGTCATTTTTGTTTGAATTACTTTTTCCATCAAACTGACGATAGATAACAAAGAGACAAAATAATATAAATAAATAACCGAGTTGAATATAATTTTATGTCCTCTTCAGGGAAACACATTGAAGTCCATAGGGTATAGTTAAAAGCGTTAAATAACATAAAATACCTCTGAGAAATATTAGGTGACTTTAATTTTACATTTTAAACTATAGAGCTTAATTGAATATTTATATAATATTTTGCTAAATAATAATAAATTTAAAGTTCAACTACAAAATCTATATTTTGAATAATTACAAACAGATTTATTTTCAGTATAATAAAAAAGAATTTGACTTATTTCTCAAACATTCAAAATTAATCAAATAACGTTTAACGGAATACCTATTTACAATATTTATATATATATATAAATATTGTAAATAGAATACATATATTAATAGTTACAATCAAGTTTAATGTTGAATACTTTAGTATAACGGTTTATCAAAATATTTTTCGTCACAAATTAGCAAAACTGAAAAAAGTTTTATTTAAAATCTCTAATACTTCTTATAGTAAATAATCACAGATATTTTATCCTATAACATCTTACCGATTGCGTTATTGTTTCATATTATTCTATTATTTACGGACTGTGACACGAACACTGAAACCACTGTCTCAAACACTTTCCGTGCCACAGATATCAACCAATCGGTCAGAGTGAACACTAATTATATTCTGTCTCTAAATAAGAAAAGTGATT